>JAUDYJ010000007.1:12543257-12550757 GCA_030761175.1 Masticophis lateralis | reverse complement strand
CTCAAATACTGGAATACTGCTGTCATGTCCTCCGTGGTCCTCCTTTTCTCTAGACTAGCCAAACCCAAATCCTGCAACCGTTTATCATGGGGTTTTTTTTTTGTCTCCAGGCCTTTTATTGTCTTAGTTCCTCTCCTTTCCACTTTTTCCAAAGTCTCAGCGTCTTTTTTTTGTAATGTGATGATCAAAACTGGATGCAGTATTCTAGGTGTGGCCTTACTAAGGCTTTATGAGGAATTATTGTGCACTACAGAAACTTCGTAAAGGAGTTTATAGGGCTTGAGTCTTGTTATTATACGCCACCAAAGATTGGCTTACTCTGGTAACAAGATCCCCTTACTTTATTTATGTATTTAGTGTACGGCAAATACATGGACTTATAGTAGTTCAAATGTTAATGTCCATTCCACCCAGCCATTCAAGGACAGGATTCAAGGACAAACCCCTTACCTATTGAACTGGGATAAATTCGACAAAGAATTTAGCTGTCAAGAAAAGCGAATTTGAATCCTAGATTTTTCATAGCTGTGATACAAATGCATATCTTGTCTGCAGCTGTTTTATATTGCACTGCAAAGAATCTTGGGCATTGATTGTTTAAGAATTCATTGATAAAGTTGCTTGGCCTTCATTATGGGTGAAAGAAACTAATGGTTCTGTTCTGCCCCAGCTACGGACCCCAAAGAACGCAGCACACACAAACTCTATACAAAGCTTATTTTACTCAAATAACTTAGTCTTTATCATTCAAAGGCGTTAATGAACTGTCTTAACACCTACCAGAATTCTAAGATAAGGTAATCACAGTCTTAATAGAGTTGGCAGAAAGCCCAGAAGCAATTTTGCAGAGAATCCAGACATGAAGGAGAATGAACTAAAGTTGTTCCCTACAACTTGCTTCAGTTGGTGTTCCTCCTTAAATAGGCTAAGGGAGTGGCCAATTAGCCCCAAGTCTTACTCTCGAGGAGACCTCCTCCTGAGGAGCCACTCCTGCCTTTTGGCAGCCCTGCACACCCATGCATTGAGAAGAGGCTCCTCCTCTTTGTCCTCTTCACTTAAAGGAGCTTCTGGAGGTTCTGAAGGCCCTGGCTGAATCCCTGCCTCTGGCACCTCATCTTCTCCAGCCTCCTCACTGTCCGACCTGAGTACCAGCTGCCCAGGCTGCTGGTGCAGCACCACACCAGCCTCCTCGTTGGAATCAGCTACAGTCTGCACAGGCCGCTGACGGGCCACAACAGGTCTCCAGTTAATGTTGAACTCCCAGGATCCAGGTCAGAGGTGGGTTTCAGCAGGTTCTGACCTGTTCTGGAGAACCAGTAGCAGAAATTTTGAGTAGTTGGGAGAACTGGTAAATACCACCTTTGACTGGCCCCACCCCCCATCTATTCTCTGCCTCCCAAGTCCCAGCTGATCAGGAGGAAATGGGGATTTTGCAGTCACCTTCCCCTGGAGTGGGGAGGGAATGGAGATTTTGCAGTATCCTTCCCCTGGAGTGGGGAGGGAATTGAGATTTTACAGTATCCTTCCCCTGCCACCCACTAAGCCATGCCATGCCCTACCAAGCCACACCCAGAGAACCGGTAGTAAAAAAATTTGAAAGCCATCACTGATTCAGGTCTAGCGTTGTAGCCAGTTCCCAGGGCTAATGGAATATGAGATTGGTGGTAGACCAAACGTTTGTCATCTCTAAATAAGGCAAAGACGAGTCCTATGATTTCTTGAGAACTGGGAAAGATAAACAAGTTTATCCTTGTACTGCAGTTGTGTTTTTAATCTCAACTTGCTGGGAAACTTAGAGACGTTTTTAAAAAGAATCCTCAGTATTTTATAAAACCTGTTCTTTCTGATCAACATATGTTAAAGTTTTCTTCGCTGGAGGGCCAGTCAGCTGACTTCCAGGGGGGCAGGGGTAATGAATCACACTTTTTTGTAGCTGAGTTAACAAAGCCTGGAAATATAACTGGAAATATTCCTCTTAAAAAAAAAAAAACCCTTTGAAAACTTTTCTCAAACTGATTACGTTCCTGAGGCATAGGAACAACTTTAGTGTATGATTATAAAATGTTTACTGCCACAGATGTCAATGAATGGCTAAAAGTTTATTTTACAGATAAATCAGTTTATGCTTCTGGTAGGGGTTGCTTCCTCTTTGCATAGGGAAGGGATTAAGATCCTATATTTCTGAGCACGTGGTCAGTTAACCCCTGGGTAGCAGCCTTTAGAAAAAGGGTATCAGTCTGCAAAATGGATTTGAAAGCTTGTAAATAATAAAGCCAATGGGCCACCATTATATTTCCCTTTATTTGGCTTTAACAGGCCATTAAAAGAGGCAAGCAAAACCGTATTGAATTTCATGGGGCTTTATATATATAAAGATTAGCTCTGTGTTTGAAGAGTTTCTCAGATTTAATCTTCTCTTCTTTCCAGCGGAGATTTCTTTGAAACTATTGTTTTTACCTACAATGGAAGAACATTTTAAAGCTTCCTTAAAGCTTCAAAACATGATGTGGCGTTTTCATTGAATGGCCGATCATCTTATTATTTTCCATCACAAGCTCATCTGGAGGGATATATTACAATCTGTGGTCCTAAAACAGGGGCCTGCAACCTTAAACACTCAAAGAGCCCATTTGAACCTGTTTCCCAAAGAAAAGAAAACACCGGGAGCCACAAAACCCTTCCCATGCTAGACTATTTCTTGAGCGGAAACAAAACTAACATATGTAGTTGAATTAAATGTTTTGTTTTCTTCTGGAACTTTTCTTTTCTTGCATTTATCCATGGTTGGCCTACCAGGGGTTGAGAAGCTCAATAAATCACGTGCCAGCGGGTGTCGCACATTGGCAGTTGTGACGCATATTTTGAGTGACAGGGAGCCACAGCAAAGGGGTGAAAGAGCCACATGCGGCCCCAGAGCCACAGGTTGCTGACCCCTGTCCTAAAAACTCTTCATTCTTGCCTCTAAAGGACTCCCAAGGCTCATGCTCAATTGTACTTCATAATGTCAAATGAAGGGCAAATTATTATCTGTAAAGATAAAAAGTCCTATCAACTTCATCCAACTAAATTTGATTTTATTAATGTTTACTTAGGCAGAATTAAAACCAGTTTTCATCTTGGCATTTTATTTTCTTTGTTCTAATTGCCCACTTTTTGAATGGATGCTTCCAGAATACCTGGAGTATGAAATACTTCAGTGCCACACTGAATTGATGGAAAAAAACTGGAAACATGAGTCTGCCCTTAAAACACTGAGCAGCCATGTCTGTATAGGTGTATGTGTATGTGTATAGCTATATATTTATATGTTTATGTCTATATCTATGTATATCTATATCAATTTATATCCGTCTGTCTGTCTGTCTGTCTGCCTATCTGTATATATAATCATCTTTCTACCGTTTCCCTGAAAATAAGACATCCCCTGATAATAAGCCCAATTGAGCTTTACATGCAATAAAATAAGCCCTCCCCGAAAATATTTAAACGCATGCACAGCAGGTCCCTGGCATTTTCTCTGGTTAGGGTTAGGGAAACAGAGCTGGAAATCAAGTAAGACAGCAAGAGAAGCCCCATCTTGCTCCATGCGCCCCAAAAAATAAGACCTCCCCGAAAATAAGGTGCTTATTTGGGGGTTCAAAAAATATAAGACAGGGTGTTATTTTCAGGGAAACATGGTATCTATCTATCTATCTATCTATCTATCTATCTATCTATCTATCTATCTATCTATCTATCTCTCTCTATCTATCTATCTATCTATCTATCTATCTATCTATCTATCTATCTATCTATCTTCTATCTTCTACCTTCTATTTCATCTATCATTTATCATCTATCTATCTATCCATCATCATCTCTCTCTCATCTATCTATCTATCTATCTATCTATCTATCTATCTATCTATCTATCTATCATCTATTTATCTATCTATCTATCTATCTATCTATCTATCTATCTATCTATCATCTATCTATCTATCTATCATCATCACCTATACATCCATCCACCCATCCTATCTATCATCTATCTGTCTGTCTGTCTATCATCTATCTATCTATCTATCTATCTATCTATCTATCTATCTATCTATCTATCATCTATCTATCTATCATTTATCTCTTCTATCTTCTATCTTCTTTTTCATCTATCATTTATCATCTATCTATCCATCATCTCTCTCTCTGTCTCATCTCTCTATCTATTATCTATCTATCTATCTATCTATCTATCTATCTATCTATCTATCTATCTATCTATCTATCATCATCTATCTATCTATCATCTATACATCCATCCACCCATCCACCCATCCATCCATCCATGTATATGTATATCTGTATCTGTATCTGTGAAGCATTTTCTCCTAGATGTTGAATCTGGGAGTCCTTGCCACTCTTGCTGATTTTACAGGTTCAGATAATAATACACAAAAATGCAAAAGTACGATATTATAAATATTAATTGCAATTAACTCTCCTGTCCACTGCATGCTGTTCCTGGGAGTATATATCCCTGTGAAAACAGTGGGCTTTACTTCTGAGAAACATACTCTGCAAATTCCACTAGCTTAATTAGCAACTGAGTCTCTTTTTCTGAATTCCCATCACGTATCTCAGAAAGGAGCACATTTCCAGCAATTTTTAAATATGCAGCACTTTTAGTTGGCATCTAGGGCAATGGAATACTCTTCCAGAAAACATTACCACCGAGCATGTTATATGTCACAGCCTTGCTTTGTTCTCTCAAAACCAATACGAATGACACAAAATACACCTTTTCATATCTTCTCCACCCCTACATGCCATTCACTTCGTAGAAAAAGGAGTGGAGGAAAAAAGGAGAATGAAAGAAGAAAAGAAGACAAAGGATGTAAGTCAAATAATCATAATAATAATAATCACAGGGCCAAACTTGTTTGTGTCTAAGCTTTGTCTATTCTATTCCCTTGCTAGCAACAAACTCATCTTTTCCCAGTATTTCCATTTAGTGTATTATCTACTCCCTATATTAACTGTCTCTGAAAATCAAATTGTTTCAGCCAGAGTTTGAGAGAAGCATTCAATCCAATTCAACCCTTTATTGTCAATGCACAACATGCGTACAATGAAATTGAATAAGCCTCCCTTGGTGCAGTCCTCCCCCCCAAAAAACACAGAATACATCTCAATAAACACATCTCAATTGCTTAACGCATTGTAAGCCGCCCTGAGTCTCCGGAGAAGGGTGGCATATAAATCGAACCAATAAACAATAATAAATAACTCGATAAATAAAAGAAATCCCTAAACCCGAGTAAGTAATAACTAGCACACATTCCCATATACATATATGTATCTAACATTATATTACACCGGTATAAACATGTTGCATCGTCCTGCAAACCTATCATATTAAAATTGTTGTGGTGTTACGTTGTGTTCAAAAGTCTGACGTCCCATGGATAAAAGCTATTTTTCAGCCTGTTCGTTTGGCTGGCTATGCTTCTATATCTCCTGCCCGATGGTAGGAGAGTAAAGAAGTGCTGATCAGGGTGGGAATCATCCCTGAGGATTTTCCTCACTCTGCTAAGGCAACGGATCCTGCTGATTTCAGCCAGTGGGGTCAAGGGCAGCCCATGATTTTTTGTGCTGTGCTCATCACCCTCTGTAATGCCTTTCTGTCCATGACTGTCAAGCCAGCATACCATACCGTAACTCAATATGTGAGGACGCTTTCTATCGTAGTCTGGTAAAAGGAGGTCATCAATCGTTGTTCTATCTGATTCTTCTACAAGACCCTAAGGCAGTGATGACTAACCTTTTTGCCGTCAAAAGTGGGGGGAGCGCGGGGGGGTTGTGTGTGTGTGTGCCCCCACCCATAATTCAATAATAATAATAATAATAATAATAATAATCCATTATTATAATAATAATAATAATATTATATATATATATATATATATGTATGTATGTATGTATGTATGTATGTATGTATGTATGTATGTAGGTCTTTGGTTATTCGGGTCTTCTCCCGCATAGAATTGGAAGTATCTTGGTGACGTTTCGACGAAGTCTCATTCGTCATCTTCAGGCTGGTGTTCTCGGCTTCGTGCTCCCAGGAGCAATGTGAGATTGCAGCTGACCCTTCCTTTTAACTGCTAGTGGGGGTGGGAGCTGATTGGGTGGGAGCTTGGCTGTGTTCTGATTGGGTGGAGGTGTGTTCTGATTGGTTAGGGGCATGGCTGTGCTCTGAGTGGATGGGGGGTTGGTTGTGCTCTGATTGGCTGGGGGTGTGTTCTGTTTGGGTGGGGGCTTGGTTGTGCTCGGCTTAGTCTGAGTTGCAGGGGGATTTGAGCTGGTGAGCTGCGTTGTTGTTTGGCTTCGTGTTTGTGGTCGTGAGAGCTTTTCATGGAGGGTGTTGGTCTGATTCATGTATGGATTGGAGGGGTTAAAAGTGGCTAATGATGCAGCTGTGGTCTGGCTTCTGGTCCTTGGTCGTGTTTCATTATCACTGTGGGTTTGAGTCTGCTTTCTGCGTGGACGTGTGGTGGTGACATCCTGTGTGGCTCTTGTGAGTGTGGGTCTGGTGTCATTCATCGTGTTAGGGACTCGTTTGTCAATAAGGGCGGGTTTCCAAATGGCTGGCAGGTGGGAGGTATCGTCTCGTTTGTTCATGCTGTGTGGGCGTTTTTCTATCTCGATGGCTTCTCTGATTATTCTGAGGGTCAGCTGCAATCTCACATTGCTCCTGGGAGCACAAAACCGAGAACACCAGCCTGAAGATGACGAATGAGACTTCGTCGAAACGTCGCCAAGATACTTCCAATTCTACGTGGGAGAAGACCCGAATAACCAAAGACCTACATACAAACACCCGCGAAAACCTCAGAAAACAAATATATATATATGTATGTGTGTGTGTATATATATATATATATATATGTATGTATGTATGTATGTATATGTATATGTATATGTATATGTATATGTATATGTATATGTATATGTATATGTATATGTATGTATATATATATTTATAATATAATAAACCTGATCAGTGGATGCAGCAAAATTTCACAAACCGACTACCTACAACGCCATGACCGTGTTGCTAAGATCATTCACTGGAAATTGTGCCAGAAGTTTGGATTTGAGTACAGCAAAAACCACTGGGAACATCAGGTTGAGAAAGTTCTAGAGAATGAGAAACTCAAGATCTTGTGGGACTTTAGGATTCAGACTGACAGGCACTTGGTCCACAACACAGCTGACATAACGGTAGTTGAAGAGAAAAAAGTATGGTTCATTGACATTGCAATACCTGGTGATGCACGGATTGAAGATAAGCAGCAAGAAAAAATCACAAAGTACCGGGACTTGCAAATTGAAGTTGAGCGACTATGGAAAAAGAAATCATGTGTTGTTCCGATTGTAATTGGAGCCCTTGGAGCAATACCCAAAGGACTATCCCGCTATTTAGAAATTCTAAATTTACCGGACTTGAACATTTTGACTCTA